>JAKCOZ010000103.1:437545-478905 GCA_022605955.1 Rallus limicola | reverse complement strand
TGCCAAGGGTCTCCCCAGGGGTGCTGGGGATGTGGGGCTCCAGGTGTTGGGGGCTGCTGGGGGTCTCCCCGAGGGTGCTGAGTGCCAGGCTCCATGGGATGCTGGGCTGGGTGGGGGAGTCTCCCCGAGGGATGCCGGGGGCTGTGGGGCTCCACATCTTGGGGGGGATGCTGGGGGTCTCCCCAGGGGATGCTGAGGGCGGGTGGCTCCAGGTGTTGGGGGGTGCTGGGGGGGGGGGGGGTGTCTCCCCGAGGGGTGCTGAGTGCCGGGTCCGTGGGGTGCTGGGCTGGCGGGGGGGGGGTTGTCTCTGCAGGGTGCCGGGGATGGCGCAGGAGGGGCGGGCGCAGTACGAGCCGGTGGCCGAGATCGGCGTGGGCGCCTACGGCACCGTGTACAAGGCGCGGGACCTGCAGAGCGGCAAGTTCGTGGCGCTGAAGAACGTGCGGGTGCAGCTGACGGAGAGCGGGCTGCCCCCCAGCACCGTCCGCGAGGTCGCCCTGCTCAAGCGCCTCGAGCACTTCGACCACCCCAACATCGTCCAGTGAGACCCACGGCGCTGCCCCACGGCGCCACCGCCCCACGGTGCCACCGCCCCACGGTGACACTGACCCCACAGTGCCCACCGCCCCGTGGTGACACTGACCCACAGTGCCACCACCCCATGGTGACACCACCCCACGGTGACACTGACCCACGGTGACACTGCCCCATGGCACAGGCCGCCATCTTTCCTCGAGGGGTTTTGGCGCCCTGTCCTGCCCTTCTGCCCCTCCCTGTGGTCTCAGCCCAAGGTTGTGGGGTGCCCCATGGGCCGTGGGGTGTGGGGAGGGGTGGGGAGACACCCCACAGGACACCAGAGCCAGCTCCCACCTGATGTGGGCGAGTGATGGGTGTCACCTGCCCCTCCATGGTCCTGCCCCATGGCGGGGGGGGGGTGGAATGGGCTGAGTGACAGGTGACACCTGCCCTGGGGTGGGGGCACAGGGAAGGGAGGGAACCATCTCCCCCCTCCTCCCGTCAGGGAGGAGCAATGGTGGGGGGGGTGAGGGGGTGCAGCAGAGTGGAGCCATCACCCCGCTGACCCTCCCTGTCCGTCTGTCTGTCCGTCCCCAGGCTGATGGACGTCTGTGCCACCGTGCGGACGGAGCACGAGATCAAGGTGACACTGATCTTTGAGCACGTGGACCAGGACCTGAAGACCTACCTGGACAAGGCCCCAGCCCCCGGCCTGCCCCCCGACACCATCAAGGTGGGTGCAGGGCCCTGGGGGCCTTTCCTTGTGGGGGGGGGGGGTGGTGGGCAGTGGGATGGGGACACCCAGGGGCGTCTGTCACCCCCCCCATACACACACACACACACACAACCCCCCCTCAGGACCTGATGCGTCAGTTCCTGCGTGGCCTGGACTTCCTGCACTCCAACTGCATCGTGCACAGGGACCTCAAGCCCGAGAACATCCTGGTGACCAGCAGTGGACAGGTCAAACTGGCCGACTTCGGCCTGGCCCGGATCTACAGCTGCCAGATGGCCCTGACCCCCGTGGTGCGTGGGGCTGGGGGCAGATCTGGGGTTCCCAGGGGGTTCCCAGGGCTTGGGGTGGGGAGATGTGGGGTTCCAAGGGGGTCCCTAGGCCTGGGGAGGTGGTTCCTAGGCCTGGTGGGGGGAGATGTGGGGTTCATGGGGCCTGTGGGGGGAGATGTGGGGTTCCTAGGGGGTCCCTGGGGCTGGGGGGGGGGGGGGGGGGGGGGGGAGCTGTGTGGTCCCTGGGGGGTCGCTGGGGGGGGGGGTCCTGGGGGGTTGCTGGGGCTGGGGGGTTGCTGGGGCTGGGGGGTCCCGGGGTGGGGGGTCCCTGGTGGGTCGCCGGGGTTGGGGGGTCCTGGGGGGGTCCTGGTGGGTCGCTGGGGCTGGGGTGGTCCCGGGGGGGTCCTGGTGGGTCGCTGGGGTTGGGGGGGGGTCCCAGGGGGGTCCGGGGGGGGTCCCGGGCTGACGGAGCCGTGGCAGGTGGTGACCCTGTGGTACCGGGCCCCGGAGGTGCTGCTGCAGGCGGCGTACGCGACGCCCGTCGACATGTGGAGCGTGGGCTGCATCTTCGCAGAGATGGTCCGGAGGAAGTGAGTGGGGGGCACGGGACCCCCCCCCCACAGGGACCCACCCCGGGACACCCCCCAGGGGACATTCACACCCCCCCAGGGACCCCCCCAACCCAGGGGACACTCATCCCCCCCCCCCCCCAGGAGACACTCACACTCCCCCCAGGGACCCCCCCAACCCAGGGGATACTCACACCCTCCCAGGGGACAATTCCCCCTCCCCCCCCCCCCCCCAGGGTGCTGCTGGGTGGGAGAGGGTCAGCTTGTCCCTCCCCTGGGGGTGCTGGTGACCAGGGGGAGAGGGGGGGTGTCCCTGCCTGTGTGTGTGTCCCCCAATGACCCCCCCCCATTCCCCCCCCCAGACCCCTGTTCTGTGGGAACTCGGAGGCCGACCAGCTGGGCAAGATTTTTGAGTAAGTTTTGGGGGGGGGGGGGGGGGGAGGGGGAGATGTGGGGTCCCTGGGGGTCACTGGGGACTGGGGTGGGGGTAGCTGTGGGGTCCCTGGGGCTGGGGGGAGCTGTGGGGGGAGGGGGGAAGCGGGGAAGCTGTGGGGTCCCTGGGGGTCTCCTGGGGCTGGGAGGGGGGGGCAGGGGTGGGAGCTGTGGGGTCCCTGGAGCTGGTGGGGGGGGGGGGTGAAAGCTGTGGGGTCCCTGGGGATCCCCTTGGGCTGGGGGGGGGGGAGAGGAGGGCAGGGATCAGGGGGTCCCCCAACCCTATGTCTGTGCCCCCCCCAGCATGATCGGGCTCCCCGTGGAGGACGAGTGGCCCCTGGACGTGGCGCTGCCCCGTTGCGCCTTCACCCCCCGGCCCCCCCCAGCCCGTGGAGGGCTTCGTCCCCGACATGGAGCCCCTGGGCACCCAGCTGCTGCTGGTGAGACCTTCTGGGGGGGGGGGTACAGGAGACAACAGGACCCCCTGCAACCCCTCTAGGGGCTGGGAGGGGATTTTGGGGGGGGGGTAAAGGGTGGTGGTGACCCCCTTGTGTGTGTCCCCCCCCCAGGAGATGCTGACCTTCAACCCCTACAAGAGGATCTCAGCCTATGACGCCCTCCAGCACCTCTACCTGCAGGATGGGGGGGCTGGCAAGGGGTAGCAGCACCCAGGGAGGAAGAGGGGGGAGCACCTGGGACTGGATTGAGGGTGGGGAGCACCCCACTTCACACCCCCCCCCCCCTCAACCCCACACTGTTACAGACCCGGGGAGGGGGGCTGAGCCTGGGGCCACCCCCACCTCACACAAGAGGTGGAGACCCCCCCCGCCCCCCCACTTCTTCCATGCTGTAAGGACACTGCCCCTCCCCCCCCCTCCCCCCAAAAAAAATCCTTGTGATGTCATGAGCCCCCCCACAACCTCGTGTGAGGAGGATGTGCCCCCCCATCCTCGTGCAAGGGAAGGTGATGCTTCCCAGCTCTGGTGCTCTGCTCCCACGGGGAGGGGGCAGGCAGGGGGGCACCCCCCCTTCTCTAATAAAGGGGGGGGGGAGGGCAGGCAGCACCCTGGCCCCCCCCTTCCCCCCCATCTCCACACCAACCTGTCCTGTGTCATGGAGGGGGGTGCTGGGGGACGCCGCCCCACAGAGAGGTGGAGCCAGAGTCACTGTAGGACCTTTATTTGGGGACATGGTGACACCCCCATGGGGGGCAGGGGGGGGGGGGGGGACGGGACATGGGGTGTGCCACCCTGTCCCCATCCCCCCCAGTGATGTGGGGAGGGGGTGGGGGGGGGTCACACAAAGGGAGGTGCTGGGGCCACTGGTCCCCGGTGTATAAATAACCAGTATGCACCAGTTTGGAGGTGGGGGGGGGGGGAGGAGGAGGCAGAATGGGGGGGGAGAAGAAGGGCCTGTGCTGTGCCCTGGGGGGGGCTCCTGGTCCTGTCCCAATGGGGGGGGGGTGTCCATGTGCCCCCCCAAACCCCACCCTGGGGGGGACACACACCCCCAAGGCTTCATGCGGCTGTGGAGGGGGGGTGGGGCAGCCAATCTGCAGCTGGGGGATGTGTGACACCCCCCCCCCCAGGAGGGACGTGACACCCCCAGGCAGGGCTGTGCCCCCCCCCCAGCTATAGGAAGGCGCTGGGGTTGGCTCGGGGGTCTTTCTGGTTGCGGTAGCGCATGGCCAGCCACACTCCCAGGACCTGCAAGAGAGGCAGGCAGGGGTTGGGGAGGGGGTAGGGGGCCTGCTGCACCCCCAAAGCATGAGACGCCCCCCCCCCCAAGACCACCCCTTTTACCTCTGTGAAGCTAAAGAAGAGCCCGACCCCCCCTAAAATCTTCAGGGCTTCGTCCGAGTGCTGGAGCATCTTCTCCCCACAGCTCAGGCACTTGGCACGGGGGTCTTTGCCCAGGAGGGTCTTACACCTCTGGGAAGGGGGAAAGAAGCAGAGAATCAGAGAATCCCAAACTGGGCTGGACTGGGAGGGACCCCAAGGGTCACACAGCTCCAACCCCCCACCACAGGCAGGGACACCAACCTCCAGGCCTGGAGATACACAAGGTTGACCCCAGCCAACCTGGCCTTGGACACCCCCAGGGACGGGGCACCCACCCCCTCTCTGGGCAGCCCCTGCCAGCCCCTCCCCACTCTCTCTGCACAGAACTTCCCCCCAATCTCTCCTCTCCCCCTTCCCTCCTCCAGCTTCACTCCAGCCCCCTTGTCCTGCCAGGCTCTGCCCTTGAACAAGCCCATTCCCCTCCTGTTCCTCTGCTCCCTTCAGGGCCTGGCAGGCTGCAATGAGGTCCCCCCCACAGCCTTCTCTTCTCCAGGCTGAGCCAGCCCAGCTCCCTCAGCCTCTCTCCAGAGGGGAGCTGCTCCAGCCCTCTCAGCATCTCCGGGGCTCCTCTGACCCCTCTCCCCCAGCCCCACATCTCTCTTGTCCTGGGCCCCAGCTCTGGCCCCAGGACTCCAGCTGGGGAGGGCAGAGCAGAGAGGGACAATCCCCTCCCTGTCCCTGTCCCACCCCTCTGCTGATGGAGCCCAGGATCCCATTTGCCTTGGGGGGGGGGGAGGGGGGGGGAAGGGGAGGGTCAGGAAGGGGTTTGGGGGGGTCAGGGACCCAGACTCACGGCGGGGCAGGTGTGGAAGTCGGCCTGGAAGGCGCGGGCCGCGGGCGGGTCGGCGCTGCGGTTCAGGAGGCCGCAGCAGTCCAGCCGCCGCTCCAGCTCCGTCTTGGTCTCGTTGCTCAGGATGGGCCAGGCTGAGCTGAAAAGCCCCTCCTGTGCGAGGGGGGAAGGGAGGGGGGGCAGCACCAGGACCCCCCCCCCGTCCCAAAATAAACCATCATTCAGCCTGGGAACCCCCCCCTCCCCACCCAACCCTGCCGCCCCCATCGCTGTGGGGGGAAGCCCAACAGCAGCGAGGGATGGAGCCCATTGCTGGGCTCGCTTTGGGGGGGCCCCCCCCCCCCACTCCCCAGGGGCTGGGGGGGTTCAGGGGGGGCTTAGGGGGGTGGTGTGACCCCTCCCAGGGTGTGACACTCACCTGTCTGGTCCTGTTGATGGCCAGGCAGGAGCAGGAGACACCGAACTGGACGATGAAGACCAGGCCCAGGATGATCATGTACTTGGGGGGGGGGGGGGGTGTCAAGGAGGGGCCTGGCCATGCTGTGAGTTGGGAGGGGGGCACAGATACGCCACCCCCAGCTCTGAATGTCACCCCTGAACCATAAGGGAAGGCTCCTCCTGTCCCCAGTGGTGGCACCCCAGGACACCCTTATGCCACCCCTAAACCAGGGGTTCCACCTCCCCACCCCCCCCCCATTTCCAAGGGTGGATCTGGACAGGGTACAGAGCCCCCTCTACCCCCCCCAAGAATTTACCCCCCCCCCAGCCCCAAGATCCCAGCAGGGTGAGTGGGGACGGGACCCAGAGGGGTGGGAGGACCCTCTAGGCCCCCCCCCCCCTCAATTTACCCCTCCAGCCCCAAGATCCCAGCAGGGTGAGGATAGAACCCAGAGGGGTGGGGAACAGGGCGGGGGGGAGGGGGGGGGGGGCTTTTGCACCCCCCCCCAGCCCCAAGATCCCAGCAGGGTGAGTGGGGATGGGCCCTTTGTGCCCCCAGGGAAGGATACGAAGAAGAGCAGGACCTGGTGGTGGTGCACGGCCCCCACCAGCCCCACCACGGCGATGAGGAGGAGGAAGACGCCCACGGCGATGACGCCGCCGATGAGGTGGATGCTGGAGACGATGCCGAAGCCTTTGCCCCAGGCTGCCACCCCGATCAGCAGCAGCCCCACCAGCTGGGGGGGGGTAAAGGAGGGGGTAAAAAGGGGGGGGAGGTATCACTTGGGACCCCTCCCTCCCCTCCTCAGACAGCCCAGGGGAGGGGGTGACCTGGTGGCACCACCCTGCTGCCATAGGGTGGGCTGTGTGTTGTGTCCCCCCCACCCCTCAGGCAGCACAGGGAGGGGTGGGCAGGGTGGGGGGGCTGTCGTGTGTGCCCCCCCCCCTCCCTCCTCCCAGGGGATGTCAACCCCCCACCCCCCCAGGGCAATGGGAGGGGGCAGGGTGAGGTCCCCAGGGCCAGGGGAGGGGGGGGGACAGACAGCCCGAGGCCTCCCCAGTGTCCAACAGTGGGGGTCCGGGGTGGGGGGGGGACAAGATCGGGGCTGGCCCAGGGACACTGGGGGGGGTGGGGTGGGGGGGGTGGGCAACTGTGACCTTTGACCTCGCTCGTAGCCCCACCCCCCCAGCAGGGTTTGCCCCCCCGCCCCCCCCCCCCGCCCTCCTCTCCCCTTGGGGAAACAGCGCGTGTGCCCAGCCCCCCCCGGGGGTCCCCGCAGCACAGCACCCCCAGAACCGCGGGGCACACCCAGGGAGGGGTGGGCACACCCCACACCCCCAAATCTGGGGGGGCCCCACCACAGCCTCCGACCTCCCCTTCACCCCTTGCGGGGGCAACACCGCCTCCCCGCCCCCCGCCCCGGGGTCCCTGGCTCAACAGCCCCCCCGAACCCCCTCTCCGACTAGGGGGGGATCCCCAAACACCCCGAGGGCGGCTCAACACCCCCTCCCAAGCCCCCCCACCCCCCCCCCCCAGCCCGGGGCGGGGCCGGGCTCCCCCCGCAGGCCCCACCCCTCGCCAAGGAGGGCTCGGCGGCCGGTCCCGCTCACCACATAGACCACGTTGAGGGCGCAGAGCGCGTTGCGGGAGCAGGCGAAGCCGCCGCACACCATGGCGGGGCTCGGGCAGCGCCGCGCCGGCCGCTGCGGCCCCTTTAAATCCAGCCCCGCGCCCCGCGCCCAGCGCGCCTGCGCGCCACACCCCCTTCCCGCCTACCCGGGCCGCTCATGCGCGTTAGGGAAGGACGGGCGGAAGTACTCGCCGGGCGGGCGGAAGTACTCGCCGGGTGGGGTGCGGCACATGCGCGCAGCGCGCCCTGAAGCTGCGGAGGGAGGGGAATGCCCGGATGGCGGGAAGGGCAGGTGCCCCCCTCCGCCCCGTTTCACCCAGCGCCCCCCCGCGTCCTTTAGCAGGCCCCTCGGTACCACATAAGCCCCCCCACATCCCCTGCTACCCCCCGGCCTGCCCTAGGTCGCCCCCAAAGCCCCTGTAGCCCCCCAGGTCCCCTATAGCCCCCCCCAGGTCCCCTTTTAGGCCCTCCAGAGGCCCTCCAGCCCCCTCGAGTCCCCTATATCCCCCCCCCCCCCAAGTCGCTATAGCTCCCAGGTTCTCCATAGCCTCCCCCAGAGCCCCTATATTCCCCCTCAGGTCCCCTATACCCCCCTCCATGTCCCCTATAGCCCCCCCCCCCCCGTGTCCCATGCAGCCCCCCCGCTCCCATGTCCTCTATGAGCCCCCCAGGACCCACATAGTCCTCTCAGGTGCCCTATAGCCCCCCCCTTCCCAGGTCCCCTAAGGCTCCCCCAGACTTCCCAGACCCCCACCCCATACCACCCCCTCGCCCCCTACCCATGTCCTCCTCCCCATGCCCCAGCAGCCGCCCCCCCAGTGCCCCAAGACCCCCATGCTCCACCCCAGAGCTGGGTGCAGGGTGGCCCGAGGGGGGCCGTGCCCCCCTCCCCAGTCCCTGGGAAAGCCTTGGAGGGGCCACATTTGGTCCCTTAAATATTAAACAGCCTGGGTGATAAGGGGGGGGTGAGCCCTGCCCAGCCACTCCCTGCAGGGGGGGGGGGTGTCCCTGGGGATTTTGGGGTGTTAAACACTCAAGAAGGTGGGGGCTGGGAAGCCCCGTGTCACCATGGGGGACCAGGACAGGGTAAGACTTGGGTTGGGTATCCCCAAATTGCCTCTTGGAGGGACAGCCTCTGAGCTGTGCTGAGCTGGGGGGGCACAGCCAGTGCCTGGACAAAGCCGGGGTGAGCCTGGGTATGGCTGAACCCCCCCAACCTGCCCTGGCTGGGCTTGTGGTGGGTGCCTCCGCCATGGGCACCGATGTCCCCCCCTCGGTGAAGCCAGCTGCTGCCGGCCCGGCCTTCAGGCGTTATCAGTGGTGATAATGGTGGCTATAAACCCCCCCCAGGCCGGGCCTGCCCAGTGTGGCACCATGGCGGCGGCGCTGGGGCTGCTCTGGCTCTTGGCCTTGTCAGGCGTAGGGAGCAGTGGGGGGCCGGGCCCTGTGTCCCCCCTCTCAGGACACCCCAGGGACGCGGCCACCGTCCTCTCGGTGTCGGATCAGGAGCTGAGCAGCATCTCAGAGCAGCTCTATGAAGCTGATGAGAACCGGGCAGGCGCCGGGGACATCGTCCTGCGCCTGCAGCACCGTGTTGGTGACAGCCAGGTCGGGGATGGCACTGACTACGCTGCCCAGAGGTGGGGGCTGGGGGGCTGGGGCAGCTTCCCTCACCCGGCTGGCTGGCTGGCCTTCCCTCCATCCATCCCTTAATCTTTCCCTCCACCCCTCCAGCCCTCCACCTCTCAGTCCCTCCCTCCCTCCCTCCCTCCATCCCTCCCTCCCTCCCTCCCTCCCTCCATCCATCCATCCATCCATCCATCCATCCCTCCATCCATCCATCCCTCCATCCATCTATCCATCCATCCATCCATCCCTCCCTCCCTCTCTCCCCCCTTCCATCCACCCCTCTGTCCCTCCCTCCATCCCTTTATCCACCCCCATGTCCCCCAGCTGTCCGTGTGTCCATCCACCTATCTAACCCCCCCGTCAGCTCATCCACCTGTCCACCCACACATTCACCTCCCTGCTCTCCCCCCTGTCTCCCCTCCACATTCCCACCTTTCCCCACCTGCCCCCCCCCTGCCTTGTCCCCCCGTTCCTCTCCCATCCCCGTGACCCTCTCCCCTTTCCCCACTCCCCTCTCCCACCCCCCAGACTCTTTTCCTACGTGGCAGAGGAGCGGCTCTTCTCCCGACCCACCTTCTCCAGCTTCCTGGCCTTGCTGGACAACTACAAGGAGGTGACAGGCCAGGAGGAGACGGTGACAGCCGAGGAAGAGGAGGAGCAGGAGGCCTTCCTCACCGCCGTCTTCCAGACGCGTGTCATGGCCACGCTCACCCGCTTCTTCCTCGCTAAGGGTAGGGGGTGAGGATGAGGGGGGCCGGGGGCGGGTGGGGGGTGGCTGTGCCCACGGGGTGGCTGTGTCCCCAGGGCTGTACCCCTCGGAGGAGGCTTTCCGGGCCGACCTGAGGGAGATGTGGTTTGGGCTCTACTCACGCTCCAGCGGGAAGGCGCTCGACTCCTCCGGCTTCGAGCACGTCTTCCATGGTACCGGGGGGGACACCGGGGGGACAGGGGGGATGGAGCTGGGGGGGGCAGGGGGGATGGAGCTGGGGGGATGGGGGGGATGGAGCTGGGGGGGCAGGGGGGATGGAGCTGGGGGGATGGGGGGACAGGGGGGATGGAGCTGGGGGGATGGAGCTGGAGGGACAGGGGGGATGGAGCTGGGGGGATGGGGGGACAGGGGAGATGGAGCTGGGGGGATGGGGGGACAGGGGAGATGGAGCTGGGGGGATGGAGCTGGAGGGACAGGGGGGATGGAGCTGGGGGGATGTGGGGGGTCAGGGGGGATGGAGCTGGGGGATGTAGGGCAACAGGGGTGATGGAGCTGGGGTGATGGAGCTGGGGTGATGGAGCTGGGGGGTCAGGGGGATGGAGCTGGGGGATGTGGGGGGACAGGGGTGATGGAGCTGGGGGGATGGAGCTGGGGGGACAGGGGGGGATGGAGCTGGGGGATGTGGGGGGGGCTGGGGAGGCTGGAGCCAGGGGTCTGGCAGGGAGGGGAGGGGGGCCAGGGGCCGTGTCTGGGCCGTGCCCCCCCCCTCACCAGCAGTGCCCAGGGGAGATCAAGAAGGGGAAGGTGTCGGGGTGCCACAGCTGGGTGCAGCTCTACACCCTGGAGCGCTCCGGGCGCCTCAACTACCTGAGCTACAGCTACGACGGGCCCGTGAGTGTGGGGACAGGGCGGGGGGCACAGGAGGGACCCCAACCCTGCCCAGGGGCTGTGTCCCCTCATGACCATCCCCTGTGTCCTGGCTCCCCCATCACCATCCTCATGGTCCCCATCTTCAGCTGAGGAGCAGCCCCAGAGACGCCACAACCATCCTGGTCCCCCACCCTGCCACCCCATCCCCGTGTCCCCCCAGTCAACCCCACCCTCCCTGCTCACCCCAGCACCCCCCAGCACCCCCCATCACCCCCCATCACCCCCAGTGCCCCCATCACCCCCCATCACCCCCAGCACCCCCCATCACCCCCCATCACCCCCATCACATCACCCCCCAGCACCCCCCAGCACCCCCAGCACCCCCCAGCATCCCCATTTCCCCCCACCCTGGGACCGTACCCAGCATCCCCTCGATGTGTCCCTCCCCATGACAGCATGTCCCCCCCCCTGTCCCCTGCAGTGGGTCACCTTCCCTGACGTCCTGGCGCTGCAGTACCTCTGGGGTGGGCACCTCAAGAGCATCGGCTCCACCCTGGTGGGCTCCAGCCCCGAATTCGACCTGGCCCTCTACACCCTCTGCTACAAGACCCGGCCCGACCGCCAGTGGGTGGGGGACACATGGGGGGGGGACACACACGGGGGGGGACACACACATGGGGGGGGACACCCACACACAGAGGGGGGGTGGGGGACACACATGGGGGGACACACACATGGTGGTGGGGGACCCACATGGGGGGGGTGGGGGACACACAATGGGGGGGTGGGGGGACACACAGAAGGGGGGTGGGGGGGTGTTTTTTGGGAGGGGTGGGTGACTGTGCCCATCCCCACAGGTGCCATGTGAGGCTGGGGGGTAAAGCTGCCACCATCCAGACCTACTCCTGGACCAACTCCTTCTACGGGGACAACCGGCGCTACGTGGCCTCCTCGTACCCCCTCAGCCCCTGAGACGCCCCCTCCCCCCCCCAATAAACCTCTGCTCCACGCCCCCCCTGTGTCCCTGCCCCTGCCTGGGGGGGCTCCAGGGGACACTGACACTGCTGCTGTGTCCCCCCCCAGCCCACGGCAGGGTGGGGGGAAGCCGTGGGGCTGCGGCTGGTGGGGGGGGGGGTCCTCCTGGGGGGGGATGGGGAGATCCCAGAGGACCCCATGGTGACTCCAGCCCCTCCCCATGGGACCCCCTGGCTGCCTGAGGTGAGGGTGGGATGTCCCCAGTGTGTCCGTGTCACTGCACACGTGTCCCTAGTGTGTCCATGTCATGGCACACGTGTCCCCAGCACCCGTGTCCCTGCACACGTGTGTCCATGTCACTGCACATGTGTGTCCCCAGTGTGTCTGTGTCACTGCACACGTGTCCCCAGCCCATCCATGTGGCAGCACATGTGTGTCCCCAGCACCTGTGTCACTGCACATGTGTCCCCAGCCCATCCATGTCACCACACGTGTCCCCAGCCCATCCAAGTAACTGCACATGTGTCCCCAGCACCTCTGTGTCCCTGCACACGTGTCCCCAGCCCATCCATGTGGCAGCACACACGTGTCCCCAGCGTGGCTGCGTGCGTGTCCCTCCCACGTCTGTCTGGACACACATCCCTAGCGTGTACGTCCAGGTGTCCTCAGCCTGCCCGTGTCACTGTCCGTGTGTCCTTCCCACACACACACACACGTCCCCAGCGCGTCAGGGGCTGCACAAGCCCCCCACCAGCACAGCTCCCCAGTGCCCCAGCACGTCCCCAGCACCAGCGTGTCCCCGGTGTGTCCCCAGCCTGTCACCCTCCATCACACCCCCCCCCAGCTCCCTCCCCCGCTGTTGTGGGGCTGTTGTGGGGCTGTTGGAGGCGGGTGTGCCGGGCTGGGCTGCGTTGTCCCACGGGCTCCGACGTGTCCCGACGTGTCCCGACGGGGCCGGGCACCCCGCACGCCGCCCCGCTGCTCCCCGGGTTCCCAGGCCCAGCCCTGCTCCCGCTCCTGCCAGCGGGGTGACGCCAACAACCCCAGCGGGGTGACGCCAACCACCCCAGCGGGGTGACGCCAGCCAGGAAGCGCCGCGGCAGCCGGATGAAGCCCGGGCTCGACGCCGCCGAGCGAAGCAGAAGCCCAGGTTGAGCCATGACCCCGGGGACCCTCGGGGACCCTGGCAGCACCTAAGGGTGCCATGACCCCCCCGCCCCCCCGGCAGCAGGTGCTGGCTGCCATCCGGGCGGAGGTGAAGCGGCACGAAGGGGTCAAGAAGCAGGTGAACAGGTTGATTGGGTTGGTGGAGACGGTGCCGGATCCGCAGCTCCGGGCGGGTCTCACCGCATCCCTCCGCGTGGTGCAAGGTACCCGCAGCGCCCCGCACGGGCAGGGGGTGGGCAGGGGCTGGGGCAGGACGGAGGGAGGGATGGGATGGGGTGGGGTGGGGTGGGGTGGGGTGGGATGGGATGGGATGGTGGATGGGCAGAGGGACAGACTGAGGGATGGGCGGGCAGATGGGCAGAGGGATGGATGGATGGATGGACAGAGGGATGGAGGGATGGACAGAGGGATGGATGGAGGGATGGAGGGATGGACAGAGGGATGGACGGAGGGATGGATGGGCTGGTGGACAGGCAGAGGGACAGACTGACAGACAGGTGGGCAGATGGGTAGAGGGATGGGCAGATGGACAGACAGATGGACAGGCAGAAGGACAGGTGGACGGAAGGATGGAAGGATGGATGGATGGATGGATGGATGGATGGACAGACGGACAGAGGGATGGATGGGCCGGCGGACAGGCAGAGGGACAGACTGACAGACAGGCGGGCAGCTGGGCAGAGGGATGGACTGAGGGACGGATGCACGGACAGGCTGGAGATGACCTCAGTCCTCTCTGACCAGCCCCCCCCAGTGCCCATGGCTGCGCTAGGGGTGCTTGTCCCAGCTCAGGGGGACACCCCCCCCCCCCCCTTCCACGGGGTGACCCCCAAACCATGGGGCACCAGCACCCCACTCCAAACAAGGCCAAATCCTGCCCGGTGTCGTGCCAGGGGTCTGGCTGGACCCAGCAGCACCCTGCCCCCCCCCTCCATGGGGACACACTTGGGGAGCAGGGGGGCGCAGGGACCCGTGGGGTTGGGGTGGGGGTCTCCAGCCCCCCCCGTTGCCGTGCCTGTGCTGCCGGGTGGTTTCCGGTGCAGCTGCGGTCGGTGACGTGTGACGTGTGTCGTTTCCTCACCTCCGGCGGTCGCCAAAGGGTTGAGGGGGGGGGGGGGCCCACTGCTGGGGGGGTAGGGGCTGCTATTGGGGGGCCCCACAGAGTTCTGGGGGGAGGGGTCCCACCCTACGGTCCCTCCCGGTGGGTGTTCAGGGGGAAGGGGTCACTGGGGTACAGGTGCTGGTGTACTACACCCCTCACCCCCCCCCCCCCCCCTTCCCGGTTCTGAACCCCCGCATCGCTGTACCCCCCCCCCCATTCCCCCCCCCACCCCTCCATGCGCTGGCATCTCCCCAGCACAGTTGCCGTGGTGACAGGAAGCAGGGGGATGCCTTGTTGCTAAGCACCCGCCGAGTGGTGCCCACCGCCAGCATCGTTGGGGGGGGGGGGGGGGGAGGAGGGGGCATAAGATACACACCCCACAACCCCCCGCCCCCCCCCAGATCTCAATTCTGGGGGGAGCGTTGGGGGGCAGCAGGGCTCCTGGTGACAAGAGATGGGGACACGTCTGTCTTGCGGGGGGGGGGTGGTGGTGTCAGACCCAGCATGACCCCATCCCCCCCATAGTGTGGGACGTGGTGTGGCCTCCCCAAGTGATGGGGACATTCTGGGGGGCACTGGGAGTGACTGGGCTGTACTGGAGGGGGGGGGCGGTGCAGCACTGGCACTATGGGGGCAGGAGGGAAAAGACCACCCCCCCCCCCCAGCCCAGCATGGGGACAGGGCCCAGCCAGGGTCAGCATGTCCCACCCCCTGGGGTCACAGGGCTGGGGTGACAGGGAAGGGGTGACAAGGGTGGGGGGGGGCTCAAGGGGGTGCCCCCCCCCTATTCTCAGCAGGTGCTGGGGGGGGGACACGCCGCGGAGCCTCGCTGGGGGCCGTGGGCGTGTTGCTGGGACGACGCTCCCAGCTCTGTCACGAGCACCAGAGACGTGCCAGCTCCCTGGGGACCCCCCCACCCTGGGGGGGGGGGGCGCTGGGACACGCAGCCCCCAGCCCCACAGGCCACCCGTGTCCCCTCAGCACCAGGCACCTCCATCCCATTGGGGACAGGGGGTCAGGTCCCCCGGTGCCAGGGCTCCAGCACCCACCTCCCGAGCACCCTGGGGTGGGCATGGGAGGGGGTTGGGGGGGTATGTTTTGGGGGGTGGGGGGGATGCACCCCGCCGAGCCTGAGCACGCGCCGTGCCCCCAAGCGCCGTGTCCGTCCCTCGGCGCCGTGTCCGTGTGTCTGTCCCCAGGTCCCGTGTCTGTCCCCAGGGCTGTGCCACAGGGGAGGTCACGTTGGCAGCATGGAGGGGGGGGACACACGGACAGACACACGGACAAGGGAGGTGGCCGGGTGTGACGGTGCCACCCTGGTCCCCGTGCCACGGGTGGGTGCTGTGTCCGCTCCCCCCCCCCCCCGCCTCCCACCCCCCCCCCCATCGCTCAGCCCCGCTGTTGCCATGGCAACGGGATGCGGAGGATTTCGCCGCCGCTGCTAAAAATGCCGGAAAACGGGCGGCTGGGGCCGGCCCCGTGTCACCGGCCCCCCCCATCCCCAGCCCCCGCCCCCCCCCTCCCCTCCCCCCCTCCGTCACACCAGGGCCCCCTCCCCACCTCCCGAGTGCTGCCCCGGGGGGTGCAGGGTGCTGGGAGGGGGGTGGCGGCTGGGGGTGCAGTAAGGGGGTGGGGGGGGGATGCGGGGCCGGGGGATGGGGGTGGGAGGGGATGGTCGGGCAGCTCTGGCAGGTACCGGCGGGGAGGGGAGGGGGTACCGGGGGGGGGCGCCCGGGAGCGCTCGCGCCTGCCCGGTAGCGGCGGGGCCGCCGCCCGCCCCCGCCCCCGGCCCGGCCCCGGGAGCGGCGCATGGCGGAGAGCGGCGGCCCCGGCCCCCCCCCGGCCGCGCAGGGCCCCCCCCGCCGGGTCCCGGGACCCCCCCGCACCGCCGCCGCCGCCGCCTCTAAGGACGAACCCGTCGGGGCGCTGCCGTGAGCCCCGGTCCCGGGGGGTCCCGGGCATGGCCCCCCCCGCCCCATAACCTTCCCCATCACCCCGCGCCCCAAAACCCCCCATCCCGCTCCGTCCCCCGCCCCGTCACCCCCCACCTCCCAACCCTCTAACCTCCCCCCCCCCACCTCCAGCCCCCCCATCCCTCCATCCCCCCCCCCAGCTCTACGAAGGGGTAGGGGGGAGCCCCCCACGATGCCCCCCGATCGCTAACCCGGGGTGGGGGTGAGTGGGGGGGTGAAGGGGGGGGCTCGGCCCCGATCCCGGCGCTGGGAGGGGTGGGGGGGGAGGGGGGGTAGCGCGGACTCGGTGTGTGTGTGTGGGGGGGGGGGGTGGATTTGGGAAAGGGAGGGGGGGGGGGGCGCGGCGGCGGTGCCAACCCCTCCGGGGGCGGGCGAGCGGGGAAGGCTTCGGGGAGGCAGGGCCGGGGGTGGGGACCGCGCCGAGCATCCTCCCGGCACCGGCGGACGCGGAGCCGGCGAGGGGAGGAAAAAAAAACCCCGGGGGGTGGGGGGGGAGGGAGGGAAAGAGAGGGGGAAAAAAATTGGGGAGGGGGGGGGGGGGAGGTGTGTGTGTGTGTGTGTGTGGGAGGGGGTGTGTGTTCTGCCTGCCCGGCTCGGGAGGGGAGGGGAGAGGAGAGGAGAGGGTGGGGGGGTGTTTGCCCTGCCCGCACCCATGAGCAGGACCACCGGCCTCCAGCGCCGGACCACCTACCTCATCTCCCTCACCCTGGTGAAGCTCGAGTCGGTGGCAGCCCCAGGGGAGCAGGAGCAGGCGGGGGAGGGGGGCGGCGATGGAGCCCCCCACCCCGGGCAGGCGGCGGATGCTGCCCGCGCCGAAGACCCCGGCGGCGGCGGCGGCGGCGGCGGCAAAACCAAGAGGCCCGAGCGGCTTTTCCAACGCCAGGACGCGCTCTGGATAAGTACCGCCGGCTCCGGCCCCAGCGATGCCCCCGTGACCCCCGGCAGCCCCCGGACCCCCAGTCCCAGCCCGACGCCGACTGGAGAAGGTCCGGTCGCCCCTCGGCTCGCCCAGCCCCGTGCCGGGCACGGCGCCCACCGCCCCCGTTCGCCAGCCTCGCCGCCCGCCGCCGGCCCGCCCGCCGTGCCCCCCAAACCCGACCCGGCCTTGTTACCCCCCCCCTCCGGCCGTGCCCCCCAAACCCGACCCGGCTTTGTTCCCCCCCCCTCCGGCCGTACCCCCCAAACCCGACCCGGCGTCGCTCCCCCCGGCCGTACCCCCCAAACCCGACCCGGCGTCGCTCCCCCCGGCCGTACCCCCCAAACCCGACGTGCTCGCCCGGGGGGCCAAGGGCACCTTGGAGGCACCGGGAGACCGGGGTCGGCAACCCCAGGAGTTCCCCCACCCTTCAGCACCCCCCCGTCGCCCGCTGCTGGGCCAAGCCAGCTGGGCCGAGCACCCCGAGGGTGCCCCGGAGGGGGGCAAACCCCCCCCATCCCACCCGGCACCCGGAGCATCCTCCCCGCACCCGGCCGCCGGCGCCCGCCGCCTGCGCCTGGCCGGCACCAAACCCTTCAAGACGGTGACGACCAGCGGTGCCAAGGTGGGCTCCGACCCCAAGACCCCCAAAAGCACCCACAAAACCGCCAGCAGCCGCCTCTCATGGCCCGAGGGAGAAGGCAAAGGGCGCCCCAAGGCTGGGGGCAAAGCGGGGGCCGAGGGGGGTCCCCGGCCGCCGGCGCGGGCTCGGCTCTCCCCCCGCAAAGGGAAAAGCAAGACCCTGGATAACAGCGATTTGCACCCGGGGCCGGGGGGTTTGGCACCGGTACCTGCTCCCCCCATGATGGAGACGGGGTTGAAACGGGGGCGCGAAGGCGGCCGAGCCTCCACCCGCGACCGCAAGATGCTCAAGTTCATCAGTGGGATCTTCACCAAGAGCCCGGCGGCCACCCCCACCCACCCCGCGCCCCCCTGGGCCCTGCTCAGCACCGACCTGGGCAGGGGCACCTCCCCCAGTGAGTAATCGGGCTGGGGGGGGGGGGGGTGAACTGGGGGGCAGCTGGGGTCTGTCGTGCCTCAGTTTCCCTTGTGTCTCTCGGTGACCTGGCTGCTGGAGGGGGAGGGGGGTGCTGGCCGTGCCTTGGGGTGTTGTGTTGTGCCTCAGTTTCCCCGTGGCTGCATGAGGGGAGCTGGGGATGGGGGAAGGAAGGGGGGGGTTCTGGACCCCCCCTGGGTTCACCCGCCGGCCGTGCCCATGTGGGGCAGAAGGACCCGCCTGCGCCCTGTGGCTGGGGGGGAGCGGTGGGTGCTGAGGTACATGGGGGGACCCAGGTGTCCCATGGGGCAGCTGATGGGGGTGTCCCCAAGGCCAGTAGCTGTGGGGCCTCCCGTGCCTCAGTTTCCCCACCAGAGCCAGCTCCGTTGGGCCCAACCCAACCCCCCCGTTCCCCATCTTTCCATCCGTCTGTCCGTCCATCTGCTCCCCCACCCCTGCCACCATCCGCACGTCACACATTCATCCGCCCTTCTGTCCCCCTCGCCCCTCGTCCATCTGTCCTGGCGCCCCATAGCCGCCCCATGTCCGTCCTTCTGTCCGTCCCGCTCCCAGCCCTGACCCGCCGGTGCCGTGGGGTGCGTGGGCAGAGCCTGCTGGGGACCTGGGGGTGGCAACGGGGACACCCGTGGGTGGCAGCTCGGTGACGATGTGCGGAGTGACAGGCGGGAGCGTTAACCCCTCACCTGCCACATACCTGGCAGGGGGCAGCTCTGCGTGTGGCAAGGGGGAAACTGAGGCACGGGGCAGGGAGCACCCTCTGTCCTGCCTCAGTTTCCCCTTCTTGTGGTGCTGGAGGGGAGGTGCCAGTGGGGGTGGGACGCTGGGTGGGGATGGGAGGTGTGTGTGTGGGGTCAGGCAATGACCTTGTGCCACGCTGTGTGCTTGTGCCACGCCATGGCCTCGTGCCCCGCATGTGCTGGTGCTGCCACGTTGCTCGCCACGTCTGTCGCGTCCTCGTGCCCATCGTGGGCCACATGCTGTGTCCTCGCGCTCTGGTGCCACGCCGTGTCCTTGCGCCACATCGCGCTCTGGTGCCACGCCGTGTCCTGGTGCCACGCCGTGTCCTGGTGCCACGCCATGTCCTTGCGCCACGCCGTGTCCTGGTGCCACGCCGTGTCCCGGTGCCACGCCATGTCCTGGTGCCACGCCATGTCCTCGTGCCGTGCCGTCTCTCAGCGCTCATCGTGCCCCCCCCCAGCCACGCCGCATCCTCGTGCCACGCTGCGCCATCGCGCCCATCGTGTCCCCGTGCCACGCCACCTCCTTGTGCCACGCTGCGTCCTCCTGCCTGCCGTGTCACCATGCGCCACCTCCTCCTTGCCACGTCGTGTCCCAATGCCTCTCATGGCCCCGTGTCACCCTCTTGTGCCACGCTGCATCCTCACGCCCGCCACATCCCTGTGTCCACCGCGTCCTCGTGCCCACGGCCACGTCCCCGTCCCTGCCACGTCGCGTCTCCACATCCCTCCTGCCACCCCCGCCAGGCTCGGTGCGGTGCCGTTGCTTGGTGACGGCTCGTGGCCGCCCACGCAGGATGCTGCCAGCGGCGCTGCCGCAGGTCTGGGGGCGGCCATGCCCCCCCCCCTCCCCCCCACCCTTCCCCAGGCTGGGGGGTGCCGGGGGTGCCCGGGCCCCATCTCACCCCTCTTCTCCCCGCAGAGGCCTTGGCGAACAGCCAGGAATGGACCCTGGGCCGCTCCATCCCCGAGATCCGCCTGGTGGGTACCGTGTCCCCGTGTCCCTGCCCCGTGTCCTCACGTCCTCGGCAGCCCTGATGTCCCTTCTGCCCTCTCCCCAGGGTGTCCTGGGCAGCAGCAAGAGTGGGAAGTCGGCGCTCGTCCACCGCTTCCTCACCGGCTCCTACGTGGGCCTGGAGCCCACCGAGAGTGAGTGGCCACGGGGATGGATGTGGCCACGGGGATGGATGTGGCCATGGGATGGGCATGGCTGTGGGATGGGCATGGCCATGGGGATGGACCTGGCCATGGGGATGGACGTGGCCATGGGGATGGATGTGGATGTGGGATGGGCATGGCCACGGGGATGGACCTGGCCACGGGGATGGACGTGGACATGGGAATGGATGTGGACATGGGATGGGCATGGCCATGGGGATGGATGTGGCTGTGGGATGGACGTGGCTGTGGGATGGATGTGGGCATGGGCTTGAGCTTGGCCGTGGGATGGATGTGGCCATGGGATTGGACATGCCCTGGGATGGGCATAGGCATGGCCGTGTGGTGTGCATGACCATGGGGGGATGGATGTGGCTGGGGGATGGACGTGGGCATGGCCTTGAGCTTGGCCATGGGATGGACGCGGTCGTGGGGTGGATGTGGCAGTGGAATGGGCATGGCCATGGCCTTGAGCTTGGCCAAGGGTGGCCACGGCCATGGGGACGGACAAGCCGTAGGGCTGGACATGGCCGTGGGGGCAGAGCAGGCCGTGGCTGGGCACTGAACAAGGCCGCAGCGCTGGGCACAGCCACGGGCAAGGACGAGGTCCCAGGGAGGGACACGACCACGGGATGCCCAAGGTGCCCCCCTTCCCCCCCGGCTCCAGGCGGCCAGTTCAAGCGCGAGGTGACGGTCGATGGCCAGAGCCACCTCTTGCTCATCCGCGAGGAAGGAGGCGCCCCGGACGCCAAGGTACGTGGGGGTTGGGGGCCACGGGTGGGAGGGAAGGGTGGGGGGGGGGGGGAGGGCGTGGAGGCCGTGCCAGCCGGCGCCGAGCCCTGCCTGACCCCCCCATCCGCGTCCCCGTCCCCCCCCCCAGTTTGCCAGCTGGGCAGACGCCGTCATCTTCGTCTTCAGCCTGGAGAACGAGAGCAGCTTCGAGGAGGTGACGCAGCTGCACGCGCTGCTCAGCGGCTACCAGGGCGCCAGCGAGGTGGCCCTGGCCTTGGTGGGCACCCAGGGTGAGCTGGGCACGTGGGACCGGCGCCACGGGGATGAGGACAGGGACGGGGACCCCCCTTGTCTCACTCCTTTGCTCCCCCCAGACAAGATCAGCTCCTCCAACCCCCGGGTGATCGAGGACGCCCGAGCGCAGGCGCTGTGTGGGGACATGAAGAGGTGTCTCTACTACGAGACCTGTGCCACCTACGGCCTCAACGTGGACCGGGTCTTCACTGAGGGTGGGTGTCCCAGGGTGCTCCTCCGTGACTGGGGGGGGGGGGGGGCGGTTATGTGCTGGTGGGGGGACGGGGGCCCTGGCTGCTGGCAGGGGTGGGGTGGAGGTTGGTGACCAGGTAGGACAGGGACTGTGGCCGCCGTGCGATGGGGGATGGTGGTAGAGGTGGGATGGAGACTGTGGTGGGGTGGGGGGTCTCATTGGGGTGGGGTGGGGGTCTTGGCAGGGTGGGTTTGGGGGTCTCGGTGGGGTGGGGTGG
Organism: Rallus limicola; assembly: GCA_022605955.1. NCBI lineage: Eukaryota > Metazoa > Chordata > Aves > Gruiformes > Rallidae > Rallus > Rallus limicola. The sequence continues at coordinate 457,873 of JAKCOZ010000103.1, read as the reverse complement.
GGGGTCTCATTGGGGTGGGGTGGGGGTCTTGGTGGGGTGAGTTGGGGGAGTCTCATTGGGGTGGGGTGGGAGGGTCCCGGCAGGGTGGGGGTCTCGGCGGGGTGGGGGTCTCATTGGGGATGGGTTGAGGGTCTCGGTGGGGTGGGGTGGGGGTCTCGGCAGGGTGGGTTGGGGGTCTCGGTGGCATGGGCCCCCCCCTGCCACGAGGCTGCCGGTGCAGTGGCCCAGAAGGTGGTGGCACTGAAGAAGCAGCAGCAGCTCGTGGCGTCCTGCAAGTCCCTGCCCAGCACCCCCAGCCACTCAGCCGCGTCCACCCCCGTCGGGGGCATCCACCCTGGCCAGGTGCCACCCCCCATCCTCCCCTCCTGTCCCCTCTCCCTCCGGCCCTGCCAGCCTGGTGCCAGCACTGACCCCGTGTCCCTGCCAGGCCAGCAACGGCGGCCACACCAGCGACTACTCGTCCTCGCTGCCCTCCACCCCCAACGTCAGCCACCGGGAGCTGCGGAGCGAGACCCCGGCCCCCCTGGGCACCCCAAGCTCCCTGCACCGAGGGGCCAAGCGCCGCACCAGCCTCTTTGCCGTGAGTGAGGGGTCCCAATATGGGGGAAGGGGGGGGGGAACGGGAGACATGGGCACCCCAGGTGCCCGCAGCGGTGCCACGTGTCCCCCTGTCCCCACAGACGCGCCGGGGCAGCGACTCGGAGAAGCGGAGCCTGGACAGCCGGGGGGAGGTGGCAGGCAGTGGCCGTGCCATCCCCATCAAGCAGGTTGGCAGGGCGGTGGGGGCGGTTGGGGGGACCCCATGAGGTCCCCATCCATCCCTTCCCTGTCCCCCTCACCGTCCCCTTGTCCCCAGAGCTTCCTGCTGAAGCGCAGCGGCAACTCCCTCAACAAGGAGTGGAAGAAGAAATACGTCACCTTGTCCAGCAACGGGCTCCTCTTCTACCACCCCAGCATCAACGTGAGTGACCCTGCCCCTGCCCTGGGGGGTGACCCCAGCCCCATCCCTGCCCCTGCCCTGGGGGGTGACCCCAGCCCCATCCCTGCCCCTGCCATGGGGGTGACCCCAGCCCCATCTCAGTCCCTGCCATGGGTGGTGACCCCATCCCCATCCCTGCCGTGGGGGGTGACCCCAGCCCCATCCTCACCCCTGCCATGGGGGTGACCCCAGCCCCATCCCTGCCATGGGTGGTGACCCCATCCCCATCCCCATCCCTGCTGTGGGGGGTGACCCCAGCCCCATCCCTGTCCCTGCCATGGGTGATGACCCCAGCCCCATCCCTGTCCCTGCCATGGGAGGTGACCCCAGCCCCATCTCAGTCCCTGCCATGGGTGGTGACCCCATCCCCGCCCCTGCCATGGGGGAGACCCCAGCCCCATCCCAGCCCCTGCTGTGGGGGGTGGGGGTGCAGAGCCCTGTCCCTGGGGGGTAGGGGTGCAGCCTCCCTGGTCTCAGTGCCAGCCTGTCCCCCGTGCCAGGACTACATCCACAGCACCCACGGGAAGGAGATGGACCTTCTCCGAACCACGGTGAAGGTCCCGGGCAAGCGCCCGCCCCGCGCCATCTCCGCCTGCGGCCCCTCCGCCAGCATCAACGGGCTGGTCAAGGACGTGGCTGGGGGGACAGCCCCCGAGGCTGGGGGTGAGTACCCGGGGTTTGGGGGTGAGTGGGTGGGGAGGGAGGTCCCAAGGAGACACCCCCCCCCCATGTCACCGGTCCTTCCTCGCCCGCAGCCGGCACGTCCCCCGTGGGGCTCAGTGTCCCCCCGGAGCCGGGGACGAAGGGTGTGGGGAAGGGTGAGCGTTCCCTGCAGCGCTGCGCCTCCGCCTCCAGCGCCAAGCTGGCCAGCTCTGGTGAGTGTCCCTGTCACCTCTCACGCCCACGGACGTGGCCGCTCCCCAGGACAGAGCCACAGACCCTCCCCATGGCGGCCCCACCAAGCCCCCGATGGCTCTTGGTGGCCCCAGTGATCCTGGAGGTCACGACTCTGGTCCTGGTGAGCCCCGTGGCCCCAGTGACACTAGTGGCACTGGTGGCACTGGTGATCCCCGTGGCCCCAGTGACACTGGTGGCCCAAATGATCCCAGTTGGGACGTGGTGACCATAGCGATCCCCGTGGCTTTGGTGGGTTTGGTGACCCTGGGAGCCCCGATGGCACCAGTGAGCCCAGCGGTGTTAGTGTCCCCTCTGACTGGTGGCTCCTGGTGACCCTGGCGAGCCCAGCGCCCTTATGACACTGGTGGAACTGGGTGGCCTTGGTGGCCCCAGCCCCCCAGCTTGTGGGTCTCTCTCTGCAGACGGGCCCCCCCCCTTGGAGGCCGTGTCCAGCCCCGGCAGCTCGGGCAAAGAGCCGCCACCGTCCCCCATGCTGGACAGGAAGAAGCACCGGAGGAAGAAGCTGATGACACCCTCCAAGACGGAGGGTTCAGCGGGGCAAGCGGAAGGTGAGAGCCCCAGGGGGGGACACGGTGCCCCCAGCCCCAGCTCCCTCATGGACAGCAGCCGTGGAGCCACGGGGACAACGGCACCACAACCCACGGGGACAATTGTCCTGAGGGCTCCATCCAATGCAGGGTCTGGGCCCAATCCTGACCCCCCTGCCACCCCCACCCCCCTCCTCTTGCCACGCTCAGCCACTGCTGTCCTGCCTGTGTGTGTGGCCCCCCCCCTCCTCTTCTTTGCTCTGCCACTGCCTGCCACCCCCTTGGCCCCCCAACCCCTGGGCTTTGCAGGCTCCTCACCCCCCCCCAATCCTGGGGGCTTTGCAGGCTCCTCACCCCCCCCATCCCCAACCCCAGGGCTCTGCAGGCTCCCTCCTCCCCCCAACCCCAACCCCAGGGCTTTGCAGGCTCCTCACCCCCCCCCAATCCTGGGGGCTTTGCAGGCTCCTCACCCCCCCCCAGCCCCCGGGGTGCTGCGGGCTCCTGTGGTGACTCTCTCCCCCCCCAACCCCCCCCCCCCCATTTCCTCTCTCTGCTCTCGCTGCTCTGGACCCTCCCCAGCCAAGCGCAAAATGTGGAAATTAAAAAGCTTTGGTAGTTTAAGAAATATTTATAAAACAGGTAACGTGGCGCGGGGCGCGCGGCCTGCTCCCCCTGCATGAGCCTGGGTCCCACCTGCACCTGCTGCCATTGCATCCCCCCCCTTCCCCCCCTCAAAAAACCTCCCCCAGGCCTCCCCTCCCCGCCCAGTGAGCGGGCAGAGGTGGGGGGGGGGGGCATCCCCTGGAGCGGGGTGGGTGGTGGGGGTGCCACCTGGAGCGGGGTGGGGGTGTGGATGTGATGGAGAAGGGGGTGGGAGGGGGGTGGAGGGGGGGGGTCGGGTGGGTGCTGGGGCAGCCTGGTGTTGCCGTCCCTTGAGGTGTGGGACCCCCCCGTCCCACCACCTGCTTTTTTTTTTGGGGGGGGTGGGGTGTGGGGGTGTCTCTGGTCCCGCAGAGGAGGAGAACTTTGAGTTCATCATCGTGTCCAGCACGGGCCAGACGTGGCACTTCGAGGCGGGCAGCTTCGAGGAGCGCGACGCCTGGGTGCAGGCCATCGAGAGCCAGATCCTGGCCAGCCTGCAGTGCTGCGAGAGCAGCAAGAACAAGGTGGGACCCGGCCACGGCCCGCGGGGAGGGGCCCACGGTGCTGCCAGCCCCCATCCCGCTCACCACTGAGCCCCTCTTCCCCCCCAACCAAATCCTCTGCACCCCCCCCCGCCCCTTTCCCCCCCCTCCCCAGGCTCGCATGGACAGTCAGAGCGAAGCCGTGGCCATCCAGGCCATCCGCAACGCCCGGGGCAACTCGCTCTGCGTGGACTGCGGGGCACCCAGTGAGTCTCTGGGGGGGTGGGGGGGACAGGGGGGGACATGGGGGCAACAGGCCATGGGGGGCAAGAGGCCACAGGGGGGGCATTGGTCACTCAGCGCCCTGGGCCCTGGGTCAGGCCAGTGCGTGGGTCTTGGCGTGGGGTAGGCCCCACGCGGCCTTGGGGTGTTGCCAGTGACACGGTGCCGTGGGTCTTGCGGTGCCGTGGTCGAGGTGTGACATGGGGTGATGTGATGCCACGGGCCACCCAGTAACCTGGGCAAGGAAGCGCCACGGGCCACCTAATGCCACAGGCCACCTAATGCCACAGGCCACCTAATGCCATGAGCCACCTAATGCCACGGGCCACCTAATGCCACGGGCCACCTAATGCCACTGGCCACCTAATGCCATGGGCCACCTAATGCCACGGGCCACCTAATGCCATGGGCCACCTAATGCCACGGGCCACATGGGGCCACACGGGTCATGCTGTGTATCATGGGTGCCACAAAGTGCCACAGGCCACCCCAGGGGCTACGCAATGTCCTCCCTGGGGTGGAGCTGACGGGCTCTGTGCACCCCCCACCCCCAGACCCCACCTGGGCCAGCCTGAACCTGGGGGCCTTGATCTGCATCGAGTGCTCGGGGATCCACCGCAACCTGGGCACCCACCTGTCCCGCGTGCGCTCCCTGGACCTGGACGACTGGCCCCGGGAGCTGACGCTGGTGCTGACGTCCATTGGCAACGCCACGGCCAACAGCATCTGGGAGAAGAACCCCCAGGGGCGCTGCAAGCCCACCCACGAGTCATCCCGGTGGGTGCCGCTCCCCCTCCCCACCCGCCACCTCGAGGCCGTTCCACCTCCCTGGTGCCCACTGGTCCCTGACGCCACCTCAGTGCCTGGTGCCAGCCCAGTCCCTGATGCCACTGGGTCCCTGATGCCCCCCCGGTCCCTGATGCCCCCCCGGTCCCTGATGCCACTGGGTCCCTGATGCCACCGGATCCCTGACACCCCCCAGTCCCTGACACCCCCCAGTCCCTGACGCCACCCTGGTCCCTGATGCCACCCTGGTCCCCGGTGCCCCCCCAATCCCTGATGCCACCTTGGTCCCTGATGCCCCCCAGTCCCTGATGCCCCCGGTGTCCCCAGGGAGGAACGGGAATCCTGGATCCGGGCTAAGTACGAGCAGAGACTGTTCCTGGCGCCGCTGCCGGAGGCCGAGGCGTCGCTGGGGGAGCAGCTGCTGTGTGCGGTGCAGGAGAAGGACCTGGAGACGGTGCTGCTGCTCCTGGCCCACAGCAGGAAGGAGCAGCTCAACGTCAGCACCAGTGACAAGGACCGGCGCACGGCGCTGCACGTGGCCTGTGACATGGCCCTCGTGGTCATCACCCAGCTGCTGGTGTGGGTAAGTCGAGGCAAGGGGTGAAACGGGCTGGGGAGGAGGTTGCTGGGGGGAGCCAGGGGTGGATGGGAGGTGGCACGGCACGGGGTGGGTGTGGGAAGGGGCCTGAGGTTGTGGTGGGGATGAGGGGGGATGTGGCGTGGCTGTGGAGACTGTGATGTGGCTACGGGGGCTGTGTGGCCGTGGGGACCACGGTGTAGTTATGTGGGGGACACGACGTGGTCACAGGGCTCAGCGTGAGGCTCTGGGGGACATGGCACGGCCATGAGGACTGTGGCACTCCCATGGGGGACATGACGTGGCCACAGGGATCAGGGCACAGCTCTAGGGGACACAGCATGGCCAAGGGGGTTGTGGCACTCCCACGGGGGACATGGTGTAGCTATGGGGGGCACACAGCACGGCCACGGGGATCAGGGCACAGCTCCAGGAGCCGTGGCACGGCCACGGGGGTGGTGACACTCCCATGGGGGGACACAGTGGGAGACACAGCGTGGCCATGGGGCTCGTGGCGAGGCTTGGGGGAGCCATGGCACGGCCGTGGGGGCTGTGGCACTTCCATGGGGGTCACGGTGGGGGACACAACACTGCCATGGGAACCAGACCACCGCTCTGGGAGCCGTGGCATGACCATAGGGGTGGTGCCACTCCCAGCACTGCCACCGGGGCTGATGACACAGCCATAGGGACCAGGCCCCAACCCTCGGGGCCCGGAGCTGGTGCCATGGCGGGGGGGGGGGCGGTGAGTGACGCTCCGGTTCTGCCCGCAGTACGGTGCAGACGTCCGGGCCCGGGACGGGCAAGGCCGCACGGCGCTGTTCTACGCCCGCCGCGCCGGCAGCCAGGAGTGTGCCGACATCCTGCTGCAGCACGGCTGCCCCGGCGAGGGGCCCGGCCCCGCGCCCACCCCCGGCCTACGCCGCAAGAGCAGCTGCGCCAGCGTGGGGCCCTGCGAGCCCCGCACCGCCCTGGTATAGCCACCGAGGGGCCTGGGGCCTGTTCGGCAGCCCCCACGCCCACACCCCCGACCCCCTCATCCACCCCCCCCACCCTCCCTGTCCCCCTCCCCCAAGGACTGCAGGTGCCCGTGGGCCCCGGCTCGGCCCCGGTGTCACCCGCTGCCACCCCACGGTTTGTATTTTTGATGCTCTATTTATTATTCAGCTCCCCCCGGGGTCTCTTCTGGTCCTGTCCATGTTCCCCCCGCACCTAAAACCAGTGCCAGGTGCCCCCCACCCCACCCCACCCCACCCCCCAACCGAGGCTCGCGGCGGCTGCGCTGTCACCCAGATGCCTGTGTGTGTCCTGTGTCCCCCCCCCCCCACTGCACCCCCCCCTCCCCATGCGCCAGCGTGGGGTGGGTGCCACGTCTCATGGGGTCAGGACATCAGGGTCCCAGGCTGGCACCGTGACTGGTGACACCCCCCCAACTCTGTCACCCCCAGCACAGGTCACACACCCCCACCTCCTCTACCCCACCCCAGCTTCTCCACAGCACCCTGCTGGCATCACCCCATCGTGCCACCTCCTCTGCATCACCTCCACGCCCCTCAACCCCCCCATGTCACCCCTTCTGTACCCCCCAGCCATGCCCCCACCCCATCCCCTGGCACAGGAGCAGAGCAGACCCCCCTCCCCCCCCCCGCTCCCCACCTCGTTTTCTACAACAACCTTTTGTACGCCCCCTCCCCCTGCCGTGGCCTGACCCCCCCCTTGTCCCCCCCCCCCCGCCTTGTCCCCCCCCCCCCCCCCCTTTTCTCGGTGTCCCCTTGGGAACCTCTTTAATTTATTGCTTCGTTTAGCGGTAGGATAGAGCCAGCCCCTCCCCCACTGCGGTGCCACGGCGCCTGGCGGGGGGGTGGGGGGGGGGAGTGGGAACCGCCGGCGGGACCCCCACCACCTCTCCCGCCGAAGGTGGGGGGGGGGGGGGGGAGAATGGGGTGGGGAGGGGAAGGGAGGAGCCCGCTCCACCCCATCCCCCCCCCTCCCCCCTCGCTTTGGGACCCCCCATGAATGTAGAGCCCACCCCCCACCCCGCCCCTGCTGTGACGCCCCCGCGCCCGGGCTGAGCCACGACCCCCGGGGTTGGGGGGCCGGGGGGGGGGGGGGTCCGGTGGTCGGTGGGGGGGGTTGGGGGGGTCACAGCGGGTTCATGTCTCGGGCTGTCGCTGTCAGTACGTAACAATGTCGGGCTTGGCGCTGTGACCGCGGCTGCTGCTCGCTGCCGGGGGGGCGCGGGGCCGGCTGGGGGCGGCGGGGCGCGGGCGGTAGCGGGGCCGGTAGCCGTAGGGCCGCAGGCGGTGGGTCAGGTACTCCAGCGCGTACTGCTGCTCCGCGCTCACGTAGTGGAACGAGACCGAGAGGTCGGAGCAGCAGGCGGCGGCCTGGGGAGGGAGGGAGTGGGCGGGGCGGTGAGGGAGCGGGCACTGATTGGGTGGGGCGGGAGTGGGCGGGGCGGCGGTTGGGAGAGGCGGGAGACGATTGGGCGAAGCGCTAAGAGGGCGGGGAGGGGATGAGCGGGGAGGGGAGGGGCGTGGAAGGGGGGGCGGGCACTGATTGGGTGGGGCGTTGAGGGAGGCGGGAATGGGCGGAGCGCCGATTGGGAGAGGCGGGAGTCGATTGGGCGAAGCGCTGAGGGGGCGGGAAGAGAGGAACGAGGCGGGAATGAGCGGGGCCGATGGGAGGGGGCGAACGTCGATTGGGCAGAGCGGGAGGGGCGGGGAGCCGAGTGGGCGGGGCTGAACAGGAGGCGGTGTCTGTATGCGCGTATTGAGGGCGGGGTTTCGTGGTGGGCGGGGCTGGATATGCAAATAGCGTGTGTGAGTGGAGCGGGGGTAGTGGGCGGTGCTCATTGGGCGGGTGGGCGGGGCCGACAGGGTGGGCGGGGCCTGTCCAGCCCCGCTGGAGCCTCAGGAGATGCTGGGGGGGGGGGTGGTTGGGGACCCCGAAGAGCTCAAGGGGACATGGGGGGGGGGGGGATCACGGCGGGTTTGGGGGCCCCCAGGGGCTCTGGAGGACATGGGGGGGGTCACGGGAGGTTTGGGAGCCCCGAGGGATGCGGGGAGGGGGGTGTTGGAGCCCCCTGAGGGGCTTGGGGGGGACACAGTGGGGAGGTCACAGGGGTGTTGGGGGCCCCAAGGGGCTCCAGAGGGACACGGGGTGGGGGTGGGGGGGTCTCACCCAGGGCCTGGGGCCCTCACTCACCGGCTGCAGGGGGTAGTAGGAGTACTGCGGGTAGAAGCGGTCGCGGGGCAGCTCCTGGGTGAGGTGCCGCTCGGGCGGGAAGGGGTGGAAGGTCTCCCGGCCCCGCGTGTCCCGCGAGTCGCCCGCCTCCACCCCCAGCTTCTCCATGCACTGGCCCAGGGCCACGTCCTCGATGGAGCTGGTGTGGGTGCAGGTGCCGTCGGCGAAAGCCCCCACGAACCTCTTCAGGGCCTCTTTGCTGAGCACGTAACCCGCCCCCCCCGCTCATGTAGCCCTGCTTGACGAAGGGTCTGAACCGCTTCCCGAAATAGACGGGGCGGTCGGGGGCTTGGCTGGCCAGCAGCCAGCGCAGGTTGGCCACCACCACGAAGGTGTCATCATCAGCCTTGAGGAACCAATCAGCCTGGCCCAGGTAATGCTGGTGAACGTACTGGAAGGCACGGATGGTTTTCCAGTAGAGCTGGTGACGTCCCTCCTGCACGGGCAGCCCCACGGCTGGGAAGCTCTCGTCCGCCTCGGAGCTCATGAAGAGGGCCACGTTGCAGTGCCGTGCCCAGGTGGCCTGTACGTGCCGGGCTTTGCTCTCCAGGGTGTGGGGTCCCGTCATCACCCAGCACAGGATGCGCACTCCGCTCGTACAGCGACCGCGCCAGGCTGCTGTTCACTGGGTGGCCGGAGGGGTAGGGAGGGGGGGAATGGGGATGGGGAGGAGGCAGGATGGCCCACAGCTCCCCACCCCAGAGGGGAGCCACAGTGTGTCCTCCTCATCCCAGTTCGGAGCTCCCACCGTGGTGGGAAGGTGCCCCTGGCTCAGCCCCGGCATCACGGTCCCACCACCAGCTCAGCGCTCCCTCCGCCAGCCACTCTGTCCCCTCACATCCCCCCAACGCTGTCCCCAGCTCCGAGCCAACCCCCGCCTCCCCCCTCACAGCTCCCACTGCGCCCACCCCTGCCCAATTCCCACCCCAGGCCACACCACCCCCAGCTGGGACCCACCCAAGGTGACCTACAGGTGTCCATGTGTCTGCCCAGATCCGTCTGTGCTTCCGGGACCGCTCCCTTCCCACGCCCCCACCCTCCCCCCTTGCCTGGGCGTCTCCCCTGGGGCCATCCCGGGCTCACCTGTGGGCTGGGGGAGGGTGAGCAGGTGGGTGATGCTGGGGGTTGTGACGGGCGCTGGGGGGACCCAGAAGAGCTGGAGCACTTGTAGGAGGCTGGTCCCCAGGGCCAGCCCCACGGCGAAGCCCAGGGCAAGGCAGGGTACCCGGGGGTGCCGGTTCCACATGGCCCCAGCGCCACGTCCTGGGGTGCTGGAGGCAGATGGGGGACAGGGGACAGGAGGGCTCAGTCTGCACAGGGGGGAATTGGATCTTCTCCCCACCCCCCGGGGTCTGACAAGGGTCCTGTCACCCACAGACCCCCCTTCCCACCCTCCACCGTAGCAGGACCCTGCCCCTGGCTCTGATCCCTCTCCATCACCAGCTCTGTGTCCTGCTAAGCCCCCCCAAAGCCACCAGCCCCCTGCCCCATCGTGACACCCTCCTGGGTCAGGGAGATCCCAGCCTGATCAGCAAAGCTCATTATCAGTCATTAATTAGGGCCACAGGGGTCTGGCTGGAGGCGGGGTGAAGTGGGGGGCAGGGCATTTGGGCATGAGGGAGTGGACAGAGGCCTCCCCCCTCCCCCCAGGGGCTCCGTCCCCCGTCGTCCGCCCCCCTCACCGGTGCCGGATCCGGTACCTGCTGCGGCCTCGCTCACCTGTCCCGTCCAGCACTGCCCAGGGCGGGGGCCTGATCCCGCCCAACCCCGGGGCGGGGGTAGCCCCAGCCCGCCCCCCCCCAACCTGCCACCCCAATATAGGGAGCCACCCCTCCCAACAGTAACGTGAGGGCAGCTTCATACACTCCAATCGCGGGGGGGAGAACCCACGCCATGGGGCGGCGGTGGGGCTGCACCCAGAGCCCGGCGGTGGCCGCAGCGGAGACGGTGGCACCGGGTGGCGGGGCCCCGGCAGCAGCAGAGCGGGAGCACGGACGCAGCCAAAGGAGGAAGTGGCGCCTCCATCCCAGGCAAAGACTTTAATTGGGGGGGGGCACTGAGGGGTGTCACAGCATCACCCACGGGTCCCCACAGCCCACCCCAGCCCCTCCTGGATCCAAGGGACCCCTCCCCAACCCCCGCCCGGGGGGGCACAGGGCAGGAGGAAGGTGGGGGGTGCCGGCTGACCCCCTTCCCCACCCTGAGCCCGTCACCGTGGCCTCTGGCTGGGTCTCCCTAAGCAGGGTGGGGGGCACACACGAACCCCCCTCCACCCCCCTCCCGCTGCCCCCTTGGCGACACCCTGACCCCGCCCCCCCGTCTCCCTGGTGCCCCCGAGGCGGCGGCGGCGGGTCCGGCCGCGGGGTCACAGGCCACATCCCACCCTCCCGGGGAACCGGAGGTATCTGGGACAGGCCCCCGGCCCCGCCGTACCCCCGGGGGGGGGGTGGGGGGGCTGCGGGGCGCCGCCCGGGCCCCGGTAGAGCCTGAGGGGCGCAGCGGGGCCGCCTGCTCATCCACGGGCTCGCGGCACTTCCGGTGAGGGGTGGGCGTACTTCCGGAGCCGGGAGGACTTCCGGCCCATAGAGACAGAGTCGCGGGGGATCGAGCGGCACTTCCGGTTCCCCGGGCGGCCCAGTGAGACCCGGTGGAGGCGGCGGGAGGGCCCGGCCCGGCCGCGCCGCGAAGCTGCTCCGGGGGCTGGGTGAGGGTATGGGGGGGGGGGGGTCCCGGAGCCAGCGCGTACCCGCCGAGAGCCTGTGCAAGGCCCGGGGCTCCCGCGGGACCCCCGTCCCCGTATCCCAGGAAGAGCCCGGAGCGGCCCCCGGAGCGAGAGAGGCCTCGGGGCCCGGGGAGGGTCTCACGGCGCCTCGTCCACGCTGCGGGTCCAGCGCTGGGCCCGTCCGTGCCTCCTTCCCACTCACACCCGGCGCGGTGGGAATGGGGCTGGAGCCCCGGTCCGGAGCTGCCGCGGGGCCGGGAAAGGCCGGGGGGGGGGGGGAAGCTACCGGCGCCGGGCTGCAGCTGGGCTCCCGTCTGCGGGGTGGGACAGCAGAGAGCTCGCACTCCCCTGAGCGAGGGTTTAATGGGGGGGGGGGGGGGCACTGCGGGTTCCCCCCGAGGAAGAAAGGCTGGGCTAGCGCCCCCGAGTCGCACACGCGTGTACAGCGATACCGGGCACCCCGACCCCCCAGCACCATCCCCAGCACCAACCACCCCCCCTCCCCGGCTTCTCCCTCCTTGAGCAAGGCCGGGGGGAGGGGGGGGGGTGTCTCACCGAGCAAGGAGTGGCTGTGGCCTTGGCAATGGCTGGGACTGGGGTGGGGGGACAGGGGGACGACTGGGGGGATGGGGCCTGCCCGCGGGGCTGGGGGGAGTGGGGCTCTTTGGTTTAAGACTGCGCTGGGCTGCCTTGTCCAGAGGGGGGTGTGTGGGGGGGGTGTGTGGGGGGTGGGAAGCAGGGAGAGCTTCCCAGCACTGGAGTGGAAGGATGGGCTCCCCAAAACCACCTTTCCCCCCCATGAGAACTGGCACAACGGGCTGGAGGAGGAGAGACTGGGATGGTTCCCCCCACCCTGTGCCCCTCCTCCAAGCCATAAATCCCTGTCCAAGGGGTTAAGGACACCCCCCCCCCCCCCCCCCCCACCAAGAGCTGGCCTGTCTGGTGGCTGGTTACCTCCGAGCTAGGACAGGGAGTTGAGGAAGTGGCTCTCCCCTGCCAGGGTGCTCAGCATGGAGCTCATGTCCCCCACAGCCATGTTGGCACCACCAGATGCCGGGCTCGGGGGTGCAGCCAGCAGCGCCGGCGGCTCCGCGTCCTCCACGATGGCAGCAAAGTCAAGGTGCGTGTTCTCCAGGTCCAGGGAGTCCAGGCTGTTGCCCACCTGCTCCCCCAAATCCAAGTAGCAGCACGAGCTGCCCCTGTGTCCTTCCACGCTCCCACCGTAGTGCCCGGGACCCCCGCAGCTTGTCGTTGAGTGGCCCAGGGGCTTGTGCCCACCTTTGCCACCCTGGGCTGGGTAGCAGAGTGTTGCCAGGGGGCTGCTGGACACCTCCGGGGTGGGACAGGCTGGGGGCAGGCGCAGCAGGCGCCGGGAGCCGGTGTCTTGTCCCTCGTAGGAACGGTTTGGCTGAGCCGGGTGTCCCGGGTAGCTCAGCCCGTTCTGGGGTTTGGGGCCGCTGGGGGGGTGTGGGACCAGCTCGGGGTTGAAGCAGGGGATGTTGAGGAGATCTCTGGCCTCTCCCAGAGCCGGGAGAGGAGCCGGTTTGCTCTGGTAACCGCAGTACTTGGGGCTGTGGTATGGGGGCGGCTGCGTGGGGTGGCACCGCCCGGCTTCAGCACCCAACCCCACACCCACCTCCCCTCCCTTGGAAACCGGCTGCTCCCCCCACACCAGCGCCTGCTGCGCCTGCACGTAGCTCCGCACCATCGCCACCTTGCTGTGTGTGCCGGGAGTCGGGGCTCGCCCGGTACCGGGGCTCAGCGTCTCCATGTACCGCACGGGCTCCTCCTGCCGGTAACCGCCGGGCCCCGCGCTGCCGGCTGGACCGAACGGCCCCGGGTGCTGCCCCGGGTGCTGCCCCGGGTGCTGCCCCGGCCCGGGGAGCTTGGTGCCGTGGCAGGGAGGGAGCGCTGGGGGAGGCGCTGGGTAACGCTGCTGCTCCGTTTTGATCTGCAGCTGCTGAAGCCGGTGCCCTCCAGGAAACCCCCCGTCCTGGCAGGACCCAGCCAACCTGAGGTGCTGCCCGCAGGGACCGGGGAGGGGGTACTGGGTGCTTGGGTGCTGACGCTGTGTTGCGGCCATGGAGGTGCTGCCGACGCCGGGCTGCCCTGAGCTCATCCCCAGATCACCCCGGGGAGCTCCATCCCAAGGGGGCGGCAGCGTCCCGTCGCCAGCGCCTGTGTTCCCGAGGGGCTGGCTCATCTGGCACTGAGGGAGGAAGAGCTCCGGCTGGAGCAGCGCGTCCTCCGCGTCCCCCTGGCCTCCCGGGCTTGGGTGCGGGGCCGTCCGGTGAGCGGGGCCGTAGAGCCCTTGGCACTGGAGCTGTGGCGGCGCCTGGCAGGGGAAGCTCTCCTCAGCGTAGCCGAGGTACTGCTCCACCTCCAGCAAGCCGGGCTCCGCTCCCCCCGGGCCCGCGCTCTCCAGGAAGGCGTTTGCACTGATGCTGGGTGGGTGCGGGGAGAAGACGTGGCGCTGGAGGCTGGCGTCAGCCCCAGCCAGGGGCTGCAGAGAAGCCCCCCTGCCCGTCCCCAGCGCGGTCACGTTCCCTGCGCTCTTAAACCGCTGCACCCTGGGGGTGCCGGGGTGGGTGGCAGCGCCGCGGGCCGGGTCGCTGGCTCGGCGGGCGCCGTTGCGGGCCGGCGGGTGAAGGGGGAGGCTCCCCACGTAACCAGGGTGCTCGTGGGGGCCGCGTCTCCTCGGCGAACCGTTGAAGGGGAAGCGGGGTTCGACCAGCCCCGGGTAATCCCGAGGGGAGCTGCCGGCACCGAGCTCCGCGCCGGGCAGAGGGGTTGGGGGGGGCCCGCCCGTGGCCGCGGCGTATTTGGCTTTGAGGCGGTAGCGCTGGGCCGGGCTGAGGGTCCCCACCCCCGGCAGCCCCCCGCGCAGGCTGGTGTCGCTGGGGCGCCGCAGCTCCTCCGGAGAGACGGGGTCGTAGGTGTCTGGCCGGCCGGTCGAGGCGGGGACCGTGCCCGTGTCACCGCCCAGGCACGTGGCCCCGCCCGGGTACGGGGACACGAGGGACGAGCGCCGGCTCACGGTGTAGGCCGAGCTGAGGCTGCTGCTGACGCTGCTGCGGCGCTCGCTGGGCTCCGCGGCTGGCGGCTCCGTGATGCGGCGGCGAGAGGTGGCTGGCGGAGGCACCGCCACACCGGGCACCTCCCCGGGCAGGCCTGGGGGAAGGGAAGGGAAGGAAGGGGTCATAGACTGGGATGAACTGGGAGGGACCCCAGGGGTCACAGAGCTCCAACCCCCTGCCACAGGCAGGGACACCAACCTCCAGGCCTGGAGCTACACAAGGTTGACCCCAGCCAACCTGGCCTTGGACACCCCCAGGGACGGGGCACCCACCCCCTCTCTGGGCAGCCCCTGCCAGCCCCTCCCCACTCTCTCTGTAATGGGCACCACCAGTATGGGGACGTGGCCTCTGTACTGGTCAGCACTGGAAGCAGATTTGGGTGGTGACAACAGCGAGGGGACAGATGGTTCTGGGACGGCTCCGGTTGGACAAAGTCCTTTGAGACCCAAGACTGGGTGCAGCCCAGATTGGGAAGGGGGGGGGATCACCCCTGAGCAGGGGGAAGGTGTGAGCTGGATTGGGGAGGGGGGGGATCACCCCTGAGCAGGGGGAAGGTGTGAGCTGGATTGGGGTGGGGGGGGATCACCCCTGAGCAGGGGGAAGGTGTGAGCTGGATTGGGGAGGGGGGGGATGGGGGGGGGGATCACCCCTGAGCAGGGGGAAGGTGTGAGCTGGATTGGGGTGGGGGGGGGGTCACCCCTTAGCAGGGGGAAGGTGTGGAAGCTGCAAGCTGGAGCCCTCCCACCGCAGCACCCATGGCACAACCCCCCCCACCCCTCCCCCCCCAGAGGCTCACCGGGGATGGCAGGTAAACTGAGGCACGTGGCAGCTGTGGGTTTCCTCAGCTGCTTCAGCTTGTCGATCCGCAGGTTCTCCAGCTTGCGCAGGGCCGCCAGCCCCGAGGTGCCCATGGGCTCAGGGGGCCCCAGGGGCTCGGGGGGCCCCACGGTGTCCTCCAGCGTGGTCAGGTCCTCGTAGCTCCCCCCCGCGTTGCCCGTCATCTCCACCCCGCTGTCGTTGTTGGTGACGCTGCCCAGCGGGGACCGGTCGCTGCTGCAGGATGACTGCCCCCCCGGGCTGGGCTGCGGCTTCTGGGGGCACCCACAGTGTTACCCAAGAAAAGGGGTGTGGGGGGGGATGTAGAGATGACCCCCTTCCCCCCAACCCTGCCCCATGCAAACCTGTTACCCCCCCCCACCCCACCCCCAGCCTCCTCACCAAGGTCAAGTTGGGCACCCACAGTGTTACCCAAGCAAAGGGGGGAGGGGATGTGAGGGGGGGGGGATGTAGAGATGACACCCCCTCCAACCCTGCCCCATGCAAACCTGTGACCCCCCCCTCCAACCTCCTCACCATGGTCAAGTTGGGCACCCACAGTGCCACCCAAGAAAAGGGGGGTGGCGGGGATGTGAGGTGGGGGGGTGGATGTAGAGATGACCCCCTTCCCCCCAACCCTGCCCCATGCAAACCTGTTACCCCCCCACACACCCCTCCAGCCTCCTCACCATGGTCAAGCTGGTCACCCACAGTGTCACCCAAGAAGGGGGGGGGATGTAGACATGACACCCCCCCCAACCCTGCCCCATGCAAACCTATTACCTCCCCCCCTTCAGCTTCCTCATCAAGGTCAAGTTGGGCACCCACAGTGTTACCCATGAAAGGGGGGGGGGATGTAGAGATGACACCCCCCCCAACCCTGCCCCATGCAAACCTGTTATCACCCCCCCCCCCACCCCTCCAGCCTCCTCCCCCAAGGTCAGGTCGGGTACCAAGAGTTTCCCCTCGTCCTTCCGGGGCTCGGCAGAGCCGGTTGTGTCTCTCTCCTGCTTCATGTCGGGGGGGGCCGCTGTGGGGGGGCAGCGGGCGGCCCGGCGTGTCCCCTCGGTGCCTCTTGGTGACGTGGGCGTCGGGGCCCGTGCACCGTCTTGACGTGTTTGCGCAGGGAGCTGGGGTCGGTGTAGCGCTTGATGCAGCCGGGCAGCTTGCACACGTAGGGCTTCTGGGGGGGGGGGAGGGCTGGGTCACCCCTAAGGTGGGTCACCCCTCAGGTGGGGTCACCATAGGGCTTTTGGGGGGCTGGGTCATCCCTGAGGTGGGTCACCATAGGGCTTTTGGGGGGCTGGGTCACCCCTCAGGTGGGTCACCCCTCAGGTGGGTCACCCCTGAGCTGGGTCACCATAGGGCTTCTGGGGGGGGAGGAGGGCTGGGTCACCCCTGAGCTGGGTCACCCCTGAGCTGGGTCACCATAGGGCTTCTGGGGGGGCTGGGTCATCCCTGAGGTGGGTCACTGTAGGGTTTCGGGGGGGGGGGGGGGGAGGGCTGGGTCACCCCTAAGGTGGGTCATCCCTAAAGTGGGTCACCATAGGGCTTCTGGGGGGCTGGGTCACCCCTCAGGTGGGTCACCCCTAAGGTGGGTCACCATAGGGCTTCTGGGGGGGGCTGGGTCACCCCTCAGGTGGGTCACCCCTAAGGTGGGTCACCATAGGGCTTTTGGGGGGCTGGGTCACCCCTGAGGTGCGTCACCATAGCACTTCTGGGGGGGCCATTAGTGGTGATGGGAGATACTGTTCCCCGTCCCACCCCATCCCCTTCCCAAACAAAGCACCAGCTGGGTATGAAAATTCCCCATGGATGGAGAGAGCAGAGGGTGGGGCAGGGATCCAGGGGGCTGGGACCCCCTTGGTGAGGGGTGATGGGTGCTGCTGCAGCATCCAGAGAGGGATGAAGGACCCTGGAAGGATGAGGGTCCCAGGGAGGGATGAGGGTCCCAGGGAAGGATGAGGGTCCCAGGGAAGGATGAGGGTCCCAGGGAGGGATGAGGGTCCCAGGGAGGGGATGAGGGTCCCAGGGAAGGATGAGGGTCCCAGGGAAGGATGAGGGTCCCAGGGAGGGATGAGGGTCCCAGGGAGGGATGAAGGGTCCCAGGGAGGGATGAGGGTCCCAGGGAGGGATGAGGGTCCCAGGGAAGGATGAAGGTCCGGATGAGGGTCCCAGGGAGGGATGAGGGTCCCAGGGAGGGATGAAGGACCCAGTGGGGTTAGGGGATGGGCGAGGGAGCGAGCGAGGGGCTGGCCATCATCCGAGCGGGCAAGGGGAGGTGGGGAGCGAGGGTAAAGCCCCCCAGGGCTGGGAGTTTGGGGGTGGGGGGGCCGTACCTCGTTGGAGTGGGTGCGGTTCTGGTGCTTGCCCGGTCGGAGGCGTTGGAGAAGGCCTTGCTGCAGCCCTCGTGCTCGCACACGTAGGGCTTCTCGCCCGTGTGCGACCGCAGGTGCGTCTTGAGGTTCTCCAGGCGGGAGTAGGCTTTGTGGCACCCCTCGAACTGCGGGGGGCAGCGCCCACGTCACTCCAGCTACACCCACACCCACCTCACCTGCCCCTAGAGGGGTTCCCCTCTCCCCCCAACACCTTTCAGGCCAGCTCACACCCTGCCCTCAGCTCTGCCGGCTCAGCTCTGTCAGGCTCAGCTCTGCCTGGCTCAGCTGTGCCAGGCTCAGCTCTGTCAGGCTCAGCTTAGCTCTGCCTGGCTCAGCTCAGCTCTGCCTGGCTCAGCTCAGCTCTGCCTGGCTCAGCTGTGCCAGGCTCAGCTCTGCCAGGCTCAGCTCTGCCCAGCTCAGCTCAGCTCTGCCCGGCTCAGCTCTGCCAGGCTCAGCTCTGCCCGGCTCAGCTCTGCCAGGCTCAGCTCTGTCAGGCTCAGCTTAGCTCTGCCTGGCTCAGCTCAGCTCTGCCTGGCTCAGCTCAGCTCTGCCA
Organism: Rallus limicola; assembly: GCA_022605955.1. NCBI lineage: Eukaryota > Metazoa > Chordata > Aves > Gruiformes > Rallidae > Rallus > Rallus limicola. The sequence goes on along the minus strand of JAKCOZ010000103.1, from coordinate 439,888 downwards.
GGCTCAGCTCAGCTCTGCCTGACTCAGCTCTGCCCAGCTTAGCTCTGCTAGGCTCAGCTCTGCCAGGCTCAGCTCAGCTCTGCCTGACTCAGCTCTGCCCAGCTTAGCTCTGCTAGCTCAGCTGTGCCAGGCTCAGCTCAGCTCTGACCGGCTCAGCTCTGCCAGGCTCAGCTCTGCCAGGCTCAGCTCAGCTCTGCCAGGCTCAGCTCTGCCAGGCTCAGCTCTGTCAGGCTCAGCTCAGCTCTGCCAGGCTCAGCTCTGCCAGGCTCAGCTGTGCCAGGCTCAGCTGTGCCAGGCTCAGCTCTGCCCGGCTCAGCTCTGCCCGGCTCACCGTGCACTTGTGAGGCTTCTCTCCCGTGTGGCGCCGCATGTGCACCACCAGCATGTACTGAGCTTTGAAAGGTCTCTGCTCCCGGGAACACGCTGCCCAGTGGCACACGAACTCCTTCTTCTCCCCGTGGATGTGCTCGTTGTTGATGTGCTGGGGGGAGAGTGGCGGCGTTGGGGGGGACGCTGAGGGTCCAGGAGGTTCTTGGGGGTGTTAGGGAGGTGGGATGGGGAGGGATGGGGAGGGCAGGTGGAGAGAGTGGAGGTTGGGGGTGAAACGGTGTCTGGGGGGGTACAGGTGTCTGGGGCTGTTTTGGGAGGACCAGGAGAGGATGCAGGGGCTGAGGCAGGGTTGAGCTGGGGGGATACAGGAGAGTTGGAGCATCTGGAGGGAGAGAAAAGGCCGTTGGGATGGACCAGCAGCTCAGGAGACCCCCCCCAACCAGGGGGCCAAGTGGAGGGAGGACAGACAGACAGACAGACAGACAGACAGACAGACAGACATCCTTCCCTCCCTAGGGGACACCCCCACCTCGTCCCCTGTGCAGCGAGCTGGGGAGGGGGGGGGAGTGGGGCGGTGTGGGATGGTCTCAGGGGGGGCAGACCCCCACTCCACGTGCACCAGCTGCTCCTGGGTGTCGAACTCCTTGGCGCAGCCGTCCCAGTAGCAGTTGGTTTCGTACACGGTCTCGGGCTCTGGTTTCCCATCCTCCTTCTCCAGATCCTTCCGGACATCCAGCATCCCCAGCAAGGGCTCCTGGGGGGGGGTGAGCGCTCCCAGTCAACCCCCCCCCCCCCCCCTTGTTACTGGGAGGGGTGTAGGAGTCCCCTGAGGAGGGGGTGTTGTGGTACCTGGGTGCCTGTGGAAGCGGGGCTGGCGATGTCCCCCCTCACACCCCTCCTCTGGGTACCCCCCCGGGCCGGGGGCTGCTCAGGCTCCACTCCAGCTTCAGCTGCTGCTGGGGGATGGGGGGGGGGGGGGGGGGGGAAGTGGGAGCTGTCAGCATGGGGGGGTGCCCACCGATCACCCCACCTCTGCGGGGTGCTGAGCCCCCTTACCTGGCAGTGCTTGAGGGTCCCACGGCCGGAGCTGTGGTGCAGGAGCCGCGGGTGCTGGTGGGAGCTGCTGGGGGGGGGGGCGGGGGGGCAGCGTGGCTGCACGGGTGGGCTTGGCCCTTCGGCTGGCCCGGTGGGCTCTGGTACCCCGGTGATGGGCTGCAAGGAGCCCAGAGGGAGGGGTGAGAGCGGGACCCCAGTGAAGGGCAGTGATCCCAGGAAGCTGAACCCCCCGCTGACTCCTTCCCTCACCCACCATCTGGCTTCTCCTGCCTTCCCTGGCCCTTATCAGAGAATCCCAAACTGGGCTGGACTGGGAGGGACCCCAAGGGTCCAACCAACAGAGCTCCAACCCCCTGCCACAGGCAGGGACAACCAACCTCCAGGCCTGGAGCTACACAAGGTTGACCCCAGCCAACCTGGGCTTGGACACCCCCAGGGACGGGGCACCCCACCCCCTCTCTGGGCAGCCCCTACCAGCCCCTCCCCACTCTCTCTGCACAGAACTTCCCCCCAATCTCTCCTCTCCCCCTTCCCTCCTCCAGCTTCACCCCAGCCCCCCTTGTCCTGCCAGGCTCTGCCCTTGAACAAGCCCATTCCCCTCCCTGTTCCTCTGCTCCCTTCAGGGACTGGCAGGCTGCAGTGAGGTCCCCCCACAGCCTTCTCTTCTCCAGGCTGACCCAGCCCAGCTCCCTCAGCCTCTCTCCAGAGGGGAGCTGCTCCAGCCCTCTGAGCATCTCCGGGGCTCCTCTGACCCCTCTCCCCCAGCCCCACATCTCTCTTGTCCTGGGCCCCAGCTCTGCCCCAGGACTCCAGCTGGGGAGGCAGAGCAGAGAGGGACAATCCCCTCCCTGTCCCTGTCCCACCCCTCTGCTGATGGAGCCCAGGATCCCATCACCCTCTCCCAGTTGCAGGATCACACTGCTGGCTCAGGGGAAGTTCCTCATCCACCAGGACACC